>CM074510.1:11278274-11293013 GCA_037389245.1 Oryzias sinensis
AGAGACTCCTTCATGATCCACTTTCCTGCAGAGGGAGCAGACCCATGGCAGTTCCAGAATCCTGTTTTCTGTCCTCCAAGGACTCAGCCACAACGGCTCTTTTGAGAGCCACCGACAGAACCTTTAAGAGCTTGATTCTCTCTTTTCCACAGTTTTAACTCCAAACCTTTAAAGTACTGCATTAGTTAAAAAGGTAAGAGATTAACACTAGAAGTCCTGGATTTTTCTGGCTCTCCTTTAGCCACAGAAAAGCTAACTGGCTACTCAGTTGACTAAAATTAGCATCATTTGATTTGTAAATGTGGCCATTACCTGAGGAATGGGCAGGGAACTGTGAGGTGGGGGTGGTTGCTTGTTTGTGTGGGGGAGAGAGGGCTGATTGTGTTGAGATGGTCTGTTGGAGAGGATCGTTCATGTAGACATGTAAGGTTGGGGAGTTTTTCCATTTCACCCCAGTAGAAGCTTACAGAGGTCAGAACATTTTTGACTGAGAGAGCCAAAAAACCCACATATTTTACAATCTGATCCATTGAGAGCCATTTTTTACAGTATAAATACTCTCAATGTATTTTCAACATTGTTATAACAGAATTATAACAATAACTTACTAATAAAAGAGAGTGTGGAGAGTGTGGGGTGGTGGTGGTTGTTTGTATGGTGGAGAGAGAGCTGCTAAGCAGCTGTGTTGAGATGATCATGGGCAGAGGATTGATCATGTTGGCATGTAGGGTGGGGGAGTTTCTCCATTTCACCCTAATAGAAGCATACGCCGCAGATGGAGAGCCAGGAGAAGTATCTCAAGTCGCCCTCAGAGCTTCCTCTGTTTCATCACTCTGGACATGCTTCATAGCATTCAAGAATGGACAATTCAACATGCACAGCACACAGAGCATGTTGATTGGTTTATGGCCCTCCCGGAACTAATGGCATTTATTGCAATTGTTATCTTGCGGGGGCTTACTAAGGTTCCATCACTACGTGACTGCTGGTCAGCAAACCTGGGAAACCCACAGATCATTGGAACTATGTCCCGTGACCACTTCTAAGACATCATGCGACACCTACGCTTTGTTGACAGGTCCACCCGCAGCGAGCGGGCAAAGAATGATAAGTTTGCTGCAATTTCTACTGTGTGGGGATCATTTGTCACCAACTGCATCACATCCTACAACCCTGGTCAGCACATCACTAGCCGCGTTTACATGGGCAAAAGCGATTGGAATGAACGCCTGATCGGAAAGAAAATGCGTCATGTAAGCGCACCGTTCTGAATACTCTGCCCTGGTCAGACTCGTTCGGATCAAAATTTCTTTCCGATCGAGATGAGTGGGTTATACCGATCGTCTATCCAATCATGGAGCATGTAAACGGTCATTCTGATCGTGTGTCACTACTGCTCTGGTGTGCGTCATGCATAGACGGTGTTTCGCTGAGAGAAAGCTCTGGAGCGCATACGGGACTGACCAGCTGCTCTGCCGAGGCTCTGCGTAAAGCGTCGCTCAGCTCTCGCCCCTCTGGGTCTCCCCTCTCTTTCACCCCTCATGAGCGAGATGCGGGGGTGATGCGTGCTCACTGACGTCTGGAACCGGCACTCGAGCTCTGCGTTCGGACTCCGGTGCCAGTGGACCAAGTGAACCTCTCTGAGCAGAGCAGCTGGATTTATTAATGTGTTTTGAGGGGAGGGTGCTTTGTTATGTGTGCGTTTTGTTGTTTTGTTATGTGTGAGAATTCGGACTGTGAGCCATCCCGCCGCTCTGGGTTGGCGGGCTGCCGGACTCACGAGGACAGAGCAGAGCTCTAGCCGCCAGCTTACACAGCCGCCCTGGGGTAGTGTGTGAGCTTTTCAGAGCAGAAATGCCGCTCAGTCCTTAGAAACTGTTCAAAATATCACGTGGGTTTGTGTTTCCAGTTGGGCCCCGACAAAATAAAGGCTGATCATTCCCACACATTAACGTGCAGCCAAGCTGCAGATTGCAGCGTTTCCCGCATGGTTGGTCCTGGATTTTGTGTCCATCAAAAGGCTAATGTTGTTAGCCCGTTTTCTTAGCCTTTCCTAACACTGAGTTTTAGTATCAGCTCCATTCTGCCACAAAAAAGCACTGACCACACAGATGAAATATAAAATGATGAGCGAACAGGCACTTCATAATATTTACAACATTAATAAAAGCCCATTTGGAAGATTGCCTCGTATATAACCGAGCTGCTGCATAAATATATGTGACAGCAAAGGTTTGTTTACAACGTGACACACTTTCCTTCTGGTATTTTCGACACTACTGCGCATGCCCAAATGATTTATTACAACCGAAAGTGTGAGCCATGTGAACGTTTCTTCTAATCGGAAAAAGGTTTTCTGTGCCCATGTGCACGGGTGAATTGTAACCCGACCATTGATCCGATCAAGATATTTTGCCCATGTAACCGCGGCTACTGTTGACGAACAGCTTTTCCCATCAAAGACTCGCTGCTGTTTCCTGCAATATATTGCAACTAAACCTGACAAGTTTGGGATCAAATTTTGGGTGGGTTGCGACTTGAAATCCAAGTATATTTGCAATGTCCCCCCATATCTTGCCAGGACCCCAGTCGGCCCAGTGGGGACCGACTGTCTGAAAATGTTGTGATGAGGCTGATGGACCCATTCCTAGACAAGGGCAGAAATGTTACTACAGACAATTTCTTTACATCGCTCTCACTTGCGCAACGACTGCTTAGCCGGAAAACCACCATCCTCAGCACACTCAACAAGATTCGCCTGGAAATTTCTCAATCCACTACAGACCGCGATGAATTCACCACTCAGGTATGTTGCAGGTCTTTTGTTGCTCTATGTTTATGTGTTTCTAATTTGTGTGTGAAAGTGCTATGAAAATAACAACTTATCTTTATTAGGTATTTTCAACCACTGGTGCCACGCTGACGGTGTATGTGCCCAAAAAGAAGAAGACCGTCTACATTCTCAGCAGCATGCACAGTGAGGGTCAGACTGAGGAAACCACTAAAAGGAAGCCAAACACAGTCACCCTGTATAACACCACAAAGTGCGGAGTGGATGTGATGGACCAGATGGTGCGGGAGTACACGGTTCGCAAAGGAACATGGCGCTGGCCAGTCGCTGTGTTCTATAACATGGTTGACATGGCAGCACTAAATGCGCATGTGCTGTACCAAGCATGCATCGGGAGGCAGGAGAGACGGGTGGACTTCCTGGTGGAGCTTGCAAGAGAGTTGGCTCACTCATGTGTGGGTGCAAAGAAGGCACAAAAAGAACAATTGCTTCAGCAACAACCTTCCACACACAGCCCTGGAAAAAGAGCCACGTGTCAGGTCAAGCATCACTGCAAGAAAACAATCATGCTAGTATGCGATGTGTTGACTGCTACAGATACACATGTGGCAAATGCAGAAAAGAGATGCCATGATTGTGAGTGATTTCTCAAAATGTACTCATTGACATTTTGTAATTTGTAAATATGTGTACAAATGTCAGTTTTTGTACGATTTCCATAAAAAAATCTTAGTGAAGGAAAATACCCATGTGTTGATCTCTCCCCAAGATGACAAAGTGAAAAACAAGTTTCATTGAAGTTGTTCAGCATGGCCCCACCTATGGTGCACCAGTAACTGCCTTATTTACATCAGAAAAGCAGCCGTTCACAGCTGCTTTAGGATATTAGCTGAAAGTCTTTTAGTCGATCGACTAATTGGCAGGATCTATAGGTAGAATAGTCAAATGGCTCTGCCTTAGGGCTTTTAGTGTTAAAACAGGTAAAATAGTACATTTGGAATGGAGCAGAACTGCCATCTTCCACGTAAAATCACACCGCTATACAGTACAGGCATCAGAACTATGATTAAACATGTGTGGAATTATATACACAACAAAAAGTGTGAAACAACTGAAAATATGTCATATTCTAGTTTCTTCGTAGTAGCCAACTTTTGCTTTAATCACTGCTTCGCACACTCTTGGCATTCTCTTGATGAGCTTCTAGAGATAGTCACCTGTAATGTTTCTTACTTCACAGGTGTGTCCTGTCAGGTTTAATAGGGGGGATTCTGGCCTTATTGGGTTGTGTTGTGCAGAATTCAGGTGGATACACAGCTGATATTCTTACTGAATAGACTGTTAATATGTGTATTATGGCAAGAAAAAAAACAGCTCCGTACAGAGGATTTCATGTGATCCATGGACACCAGTGAAGCTCACAATTCATTGAAGAAAAAAGGTTCAGCGCACTGTCTAGTGGGTCTAGATGACCCCATTCCCAATGTTAAAGTGCCTTGGACAGCACAAGGGTAAACATGTCAAGTCTGTCCTTCTAACCCAATCAGCCTGACATGGTCTTAAGCATGGTGTTCGTCAACTTTCTCACTTGAGTTATGAGACGATTACTGAAATTACCTCAGCAGGTCCTTTAATGACAGCAATGAAATGCTTTTTGTTTTTTTTTTATTCATTTTTCTCTGGATTACGTTTTTTTCATTGCAAAGAAGACTATGCAATTCATCTGTTCACTCTTCATAACATTCTAGAGTACATGCAAATATCTATTATTAAAAACTTAAACAGCAACTTTTCCAATTTCCTATATGTAATTCTCAAAACTTTTGGCCACTACTGTAGTTTTCCTTAAATGGAAAATACTTTAAGCTGAAATTCCCTTTTAGGATATATCCAGCAGAAGTTTGAGGGTTTTTCTTTTTTTACTTTTTTTTTTTTTAAAGAATGTTGTCTGCATGCGTTCCTGCAGATCCTGGTTGTCGTGGCTGTGGATCCTGATCCCCGTGCTCCCCCTGCTGGGGGATTTCCTCTTCCTGCAGCAAGACTTGATCCAAACCTCCAAAGAGATCAAACGGCTGGAGGACATGAGGGAACCCCCCTATGATGACCTCGTATCTGCCCCCCCCTCCTTACCACCTCCTTCTGCTCGGGGTCCGGTCTTCTCCCACCTGTCCTCGTCCCTTCAGGGCTTCTGGACCATCTGGGCCTTCGGTGCCGAGGAGCGTTTCTAGAGAGCGTTTGATGCCCATCAGGACCTGCACTCAGGTGTGGACTCGCCCCTTGTGGGTTCACAGCGAGGCCCCTGACGGTCCCTGCCAGCCTTTGCAGCTTCATATCATGCAAACTCTGGCTGTAACTCGTTTGATTTAGCGACACTGACTCCAAAGGTGACTGAAATGTGTTTCTTTTTAGTTTAGGAAATTCAGTGAAAGTTATGGGAAACTATTGCTGAAAAAGTGTACAAACCCTGAAGTACCCTCCATTTCAAACAGCTTCGTTTTCTTCTGCTTCTGAATGACAATTTGGATAAAGACATTTTCATAAATGGAATTTTTGTCCTGCCACAATAATCCATTAAAAACACCGTTTTCATCAGAGTGGGTCTTTATAAAGAAGTATTTAAACAGACTTTGACAACTCTGAAATCTATGGATAGATGTTTGCTTGAGGAAATAATTTGATAAAACTTCTTTTAAATCTTTCAATTAAAAAATATTTCTTATTAAAAATTCGTCCCTCATCTTGAGAGAAAATAGAAGAAGGAAAACTGACTGATGAAAAAGACAGATTGGGAGGAGTTTGCATAAACCAGTTGAAAGTTCTGATTGGCTGCACATGATTGTCCTGTTAGTTAAGACTGGACTGGTGGCTGACCTACTGGTAAACAACAACGCAATGATAAAAGGGATGTTAGCAAAAAGCTAATGTAGTTCCTGACTTGATTTGTTTGGACTGAGCAGGGCTGCAGAGCAAGAGAAACAGAACCTGAAGAACAGCAGCATCCCCAATGGACCAAACGCCACAGAGGAGCTGGATCTGAACCTCTAACTGGGCGTTTATGCAGGTATTGCTCACAAAGCTCCTCCCACACCGCAGTCCTGCTGGTCAGCATGCTGTTTTTTCATCCTTTTTTCTCCCCCCAGGCCTCACTGCTTCCACCATCGTCTTCGGCTTCATGAGGAACCTCCTCCTGTTCAACGTTCTGGTGAGGTGCGCTCAGGCTCTGCACAACCGCATGTTCAACTCCATCCTCAAGACACCCGTCAGGTTCTTTGACATCAACCCCATTGGTGAGCCGCTTCTCAATCCAACTTTATTGACAAAACACTTCTGAACAGTGTAACAGCAGCGATAACACAACTCCTGCATCATCACGTGCTGTTGCATCACTCAGCTCATGTTAATACTGTAGCGACCTTGGGTTTAGCCCCGCCTTGAGCCTCTAAGGCTCATGGGATGTGGGAAGTTTTAGGATTAAACCTTGAGTCAGAGGGTTGTGAACTGAGGTGACATCCATGCTGTTTGGGCTGTTTGAGTGGTGTTGGAATAAACAGGCTTGTTGCTCATAAAGAATTGTTGCCTGTCTTATTGATTATTCCTCCCTGAGACTGTCCGGGATCGTGTGGTGTATGAGGCACGGACAGCTCTCCCTTGAAACATCTTCATGAGCAGTTGTCTTTTGCTTCCCCCGTAAGTGACGGTTTGGCTGGATTGTTACATTGGTGTCAGAAGTGGGATACATAGCTGCTGCAACTCCAAGGAGAGCCACAACATGGAGAACTACACCATAGAGAGTGACACCATGGAGCGAGAGTCGTAACAGCAGATCCTGGAGGCAGTTCGGGAGAAGGGAGGAGAGAGGGCGACATCAACTCCCTGATGGATCGAGCACCCACTGTCATCTGCAGCCTGGCCCTGCCCGACGCCAGCGCTAGACCATCCGGACCAGTCTGTGATGACGGTGCGCAGCCCAATTGAACTTTCAAGACGTGATGGCTCAACACCGCTGGAACCACACCTGGCTCAGGTCAACCTGGCGACCGGCCATGAGGGCTGGAGTCCCAAGGAGACTTGTCACACACCCAGGCCTGGCGTTAAAGGGGGCTACACTCCTGGAACTTCCCGACCTCTCACCTGCGGAGCTGCGAGACCTGTCAGCGCGGACAGCACAGCTTCGCTTTGGGGAGCAGGGTTCGATGTAACAGATCCGCCAGCAGCTGGAGTCTCGTCACCGTAGCGACGACAACGAGCGGCTGGGATGTCTGGGGGCCTACGCTGCTGATGTGCAGCTCTTAGCTCGGAGAGAGTCTGCTCCCCCATGGTGACATGTACCCTGATGGTGGTGCTTCCACGGAGGCGGGGACTGATTCTCCTGGCTGGGCACATACTGGCATGGGACTGTGTCAGTGACGGATGTGCAAACCCAGCTAGTTGGGAGGAAGACTGTACACGGTGGTGGTTGGAACGCAGGATTGTGCGATGGAGTTTTCAGCCAGTGTGTCCATGTGTTTTGCTGTTGTTTTTCAGTTCTGCAGTTATGTGAGGGTTGCGGGTAGGGATGGGTACCGTGCCCCGGTATTGAACCAGCCCCGGGGCCACATTCTTCAAGACCGCAGAATTGTTAAGATCTGACCTGAACGGTTCTGCTATCGGTACTGGAGAAGTTACTTTTTCTTTTTTTGTGTCCCACAAGCGTTATCTGCCATATTGAACTCACCAAGTCAGTCAATTTTCCGTTAAGTAATGATGATATTAATTTGGGTATTCTCGTTGCAGTGGGGAGAGCTCTGTCTGTCTATTTTTGTGCAAAGGGGGCGGGGCTGTTGTTCAGACAGCACGCTCCGCGCGCGCACACACACAAGACATGGCAGCGCACACACAGTCAGTGGCGATCTCGTAGGGGACACGTGAGCGCCCTAGACTAAGAACACCCGTTTCTGCGTAAAATTAATAAAGTTTGCATCAAGGAGCCCCTACCATCCTGTCACCTTGCTGCAACGATGACCGTATGTTGCGCTGGAGCGGCATGTTCTAAACAAAACAAACAGGTAGAGAGGCGGGGCTTAGATTCGGCGCTTATGATTCCAGACCCGTGACACACCGTCAGCTGCTTCCTAATACTTAATAATAATTATTGACTAATGATAGTTGTCATCCGCAAAATTAATATAATTTATTGGGTTTACTGGATTTAAACAAAAATAGATAAATAGAAAGGAGTCTGCATCAAATGAATTTGTTTCCATCATCTCGCTCAATCTTAACTCTGGTGTTTGACAAAGTCTATTCAAGGTTGTGGAAAATGGACAAAAGATCAAAGGAAACATCACGCTCATAAAGAATAAAAATAATTGGATTAAATAATTAAAATGAATATCCTGTCTGGAACATTCTCATGTATAAAGTAAAACTTTTTGTTAAAAAACAGTGTTGTTGCATAATGAGGAAATAAAACACTTTATGCTGTTAATTTGTTATTTATTTATTTATTTTTCGTCCTCAAAAAGTATCGATAAGAGTACCGTAAAAATACTGGATCAATAAGCAGTATCTATAAGAGTAGTAGTACCGTTAAAACCTTAACGATACCCATCCCTAGGTGCGGGGACACTAACCCTCTTAGGTGGGGGCAGTGTAGCGACCTGGAGGTTAGCCCCGCCTTGAGCCCCTAAGGCTCATGGGAAGTGGGAAGTTTTAGGATGAAACCTTGAGTCAGAGGGTTGTGAACTGAAGTAACCACCAAGCTGTTTGGGCTGTTTGAGTGTTGTTGGTGTAAACGGGCTTGTTGCTTGAAAGGATTTGTTGCTTGTCTTATTGATTATTCCTCCCTGAGACTGTCCGGGATCATGCGGTGTATGGGGCACGGACAACTCCCCCTTGAAGCCTCTTCATGAGCAGTTGACTTACACTTCCCCACTAAAGTAACAATGCAGCTGGATCATAACAGTAATGTCATTATTTACTAACTATTGTAGAAATTTTTATTGCTTGTCATTTCTGTAGATTAGTTGGTGTCAGTATTTGACATAAAGACAGCAGGTAATGCAGTAACACAGCTGCGCTTTAGGAGATCGAAAATAAACAATAGATCATTTGTTTTTGTTTTTTAATGTATTGAAGATTTTTGGAGGACATTTACTGTTGGTGTTGCAAAAAATTTGAAAAATGCCTAATATTTTTGGAATAATCCTAGTGATGAGTTCAATGACTTAGTTTTTAATGTTTTATACGACTTAAAAATGATATTCACAAAAACAGGTTTTTAAAGTAATCAATTCCCTGTCACATGTTTCACAAAGACACACACAGGACATCACACACCAAGCAGAAATGAACTTATTGTTAAAAACTGATGCCAGGAGTCCAGCTCTATAAAAATTGACAAAAAAGCAAAGATAACTGAATGATTTTATTAGTTATTTCTAATTATTAATATTTCCAGGTTTTGTTTGTTTTTGTTTTAAATGTTTTTATCATTTTGACATAATGTATTTTTATGGATAGCAAAATATTATACGTTATTTAAGGCGTAATTTGATTTATCTTATTAATATTCCTGTTTTTATTTATATTTATGGTCAAAAAGTTGCGTTGTAAAGGTTTAAAAGTTTAGCTTTAGTGTTCAGTAAATGTCTTGTTCGGCCCACAACCTAAAGTGTGTTTTTAATGTAGGCCCCCTGTGCGACTGAGTTTGACACCCCTGTAATACGAGTTTGTAAAATTCATGCATTTTTTTTGACCTGGGAAATAAGTGGTAACCGCCACTGCGTGCAACACTCAAATTTTGAAATTTTAACCTTAGAAACTGTTGAAAACGTGTCTAGTTAACTGAAAATGTATCTTCAACACGTATCAGTGGAAAATAATATTTACTTAAAGTACTTTTTTCTGTTAAATCACAATGACGGGTGAGGCAGAATTATGCTGAATGCTGAAGTGTGTGTGAAGAAAATTTCCCCCGCACCATTACATCACCATCACCAGCCTGAACCGTTTATATATTAAAACATCGAATAAGTTAAAAGATAGTAATAATTGGAGTATAGATACATTTGAGTTCAAAGCAGCTTTCTAAACACTGATCAAAGGATTAACATATAAATAAAATAGAAAATAAAGTACTACTAAATAAAATGGAATATTAAAATGACGTCAAATAAATATTTTTGATTGCCATTTTTATCTAAAGAGTAAAAATATCTTAAAATTGTACTTTAATGTTCGAAAACAACAAAATAAACTCAAATGACTTGTAGGCCAATCATGTCAACCAACTTCAGGCAAGGGCCCAATAGCAGGAGATCTCTCATTATTGTAGCCAATCAGGTGTCTGGAGGGGCGGGTCCCACAGTTGACTTCGCCTTAGCTTGATGCTAATTAGCCACACAGTATTGTAAACACACCTCCCGAACGCCTCCTCACATGTAGCCCCGCAGATGTTAATGAGCTGGAAGTTTCAGCTCTTAAAGAAGGGGACAGAGTCGGGGGCTCGGTGGTTGGTGGCGGGGAGACGAGCTGTCAGTCAGCCCGGCGAGACATGGAGAAACTCAAGAAGACCAACCCGGCGGCAACCGCCAACATTTTCTCAAAGCTTTTTTTCTGGTGAGTAGCTTGACGCACACTGAGCGCGTGCGTTTCGTTTGAAACTTGGAAAAATAAAGAAGTGTGGGTCGCGTGACGACTTGCTCTCCCTCAGTTTGAACTTGAACTGAAACCACCGACTGACTGGACTGTTGTAGTTACAGTAGCGACAGCCGGTTAATTACCTAAACAAATTACGACTTAAGTCAAAGGTACGTCGTGTCAAAGGTCAACTTTCTGAGTTCAGAAAAAAAACTCTACCTGAATTTCAACAGGTCTTTCATTGCAATAACATTGTAGAATTCGGTTTTAATGATCACAGTGTTAAGCACTGCAACTGTTTCTCTGTAAGTTGCTTTTACCCAAGCAAAATTATAGCGCTTTTATTTTGGTAACTTAAAGTATAGAAAGGGAAGTCAAATGTCTGATTTCCACACAACAAAATATATTTCAGTTTAAAATAAATAAAAAAATAGATTGAGGAAATAAATTGCTGTTTATTTTTAACATTGCTTAATGTAGCTCCTCCAGTATTTCTAAACGCTTCAGGAGCCTAAAAATAATGGGGGGGACAAAACACTAATTCTTTCCAGAAACAATAAAGTTTGATGATGAGGCAACGTGACACGGTAAAGGAAAGTTGCTTTAACCCTCATATGCTATCTTATGGGGTCAAAATGACCCCACCCTTAGGTTGACGTGTTCTCCCTACCGTGACAAAGGTGGATAAAGGTGGAAAGATTTCATGTAATCCATGGACACCAGTGAGGATCACAAATCATTGAAGAAAAAAGCTTCAGCACACTGTCTTGTGGGGTTCAGATGACCCCGCTCCCAATGTTAAAGTGCCTTGGAAAGCACAAGGGTTAATGTGGCTAAGATGCTTTATTTACATGACGGTCTGCACTGCACTTTCTCACACATAAAGTATTTCAACGGTCATCGCCACATCGTTGGCCTCTTTTCAGAGCGTTGTACACATCACTCTGATCCATCAGGTCGCTAAACTGGAATCTGTAGCTGTGAGTTTCTGCAGAACTTTGGCCCATTCTGCATTCTGAACGCAGCTCTGTTGACCTCCTCTCTTCCTCTTCCTCAGGTGGCTGAACCCTCTGTTCCGGGTGGGATCCAAGCGCAGGCTGGATGAAGATGACATGTTTGAAGTTCTGCCAGAGGACCGGTCGGATCACCTGGGAGGGGAGCTGAAGAGGTACCAGAATTCAAGACTTTGTGTTGTTCTGGGCTAAAATAAAATCTAATATTTGATATGCAATTTATGTAAAAAAAAAAAAAATCCACAAATTCAGTTTCTGTTAAAGTACATTTTGCTTTTTTGGGGGGTTTAAAACCAGCTTTTGGTTGGTTTTTAATGAAAGAGGCCATTATTTATGCCTTTGTTCAGTTTATGTCAACACTTATGTCAACATTTCTGTTAAATCTTCACCGTTTGAATTTTTATCTCCAAATGGAAGATAAGTAAATAATAATTTCATAGCTTCTTGAGGCTTTATTTACATATATCAGCCTTTTTTATTTTCTTTGTCATAAAATAAATTGAGTTGCTGTAATTATCAATGATGGTCTTTTTAAATGATGTTTTAGCAAATTAGAGTTCTTTATAATCGGCCATAAGGAAATGAAGAAATAGGACTTTCTTTCTTTCTGAGATGTTTCCCTGGAAAGTATTTTCTAAATGGCCGAAATGTTTTTGTTATTTAAGAAAAAAAAATTCTTTTCCTTTTGATCTTTTATCTATAAAACGTCTCAAAACTGTTGGACATGTTTAATATTTTAGTTTTTAAAGGATGCTTTTTGTATTTATCATGTCATCAATCCGTTTTATTTTAATTTTTTTAATGTTTGTTGTTGTAGACAGTAAAGGATTATGGGTATATTTTCATTTTTTATATTTTATCCCCTTTGTGTGGCAAGAGCCACACAAAGCCACAACAACAAACACAAAGAAACATAAACACAAGATACACAAAGCCGGCTGGAATTCTTGGCGTTTTGGTTAAAAAAATATCACTTTTATGTGGAACAATTTGTATTTTTAATTGTGTGACTTTTGTTAAACTTTAACCTAAGTGTAAAGTACTAAGTGTTGATTTTTAATCTGATTTTAGAAATTTTCCAGAAGATTGTTTTTTATTAATTTTTATTTAACAAGAAGCTATTCTGTTTAGTGAAATTAATTAGAAAAAGGTTCAAACTTTATACGAAAAAAAGTTTATTCTAGAAACTTTAATACAAACGTTTAACAACTTTGAAGACACATTTTCTTAATTTATGTAATAACAGTTTTTATGCAGCTTTTGTTTCTTGCATACTTTTATTAAAAAAAAACATCAATACACTTACATTTGTTTATTGTTATTTTTTATTGATTTAGATTTTTCCAATTAATTTTTCCAAACAAGATTAAAACAAAATCAGCAGAAACAGTTTTTAGTCTGTAGCCTGCATTACTGTAGCAACATTTGCAGTATTATTATGCGTAGGAATCGTCTGCCTTCAGTAATGTAGCTTTTTTATTTTTCACTTATTCAATTTTTTTTATGTAAGTTCTACTTTCATGAAGTTTACCTAGAAGAGCTTCGGCATCAGGAAATCACAAGAAGCCAAGAACAATGGCTGCTAAGGCTGCATTTTCTCCTCACAGATTCTGGGATCAGGAAGTCTTAAACGCCACAAAAGAAATGCAGACGCCCAGTCTGGCTAAAGCTATGATCCGATGTTACTGGAAGTCCTATTCAGTGCTGGGATTCTTCACTCTATTTGAGGTTTGACTGTTCTCCACCAAACATCTGATCTTGTTTGTTTATTCTTTTTAATCTTCTAAAGTATTTTTCCTTTTCTGTGAACCAGGAGATCATTAAAGTGGTTCAGCCGGTGGTTTTGGGCAAAATGATCGAATACTTTGAGAATTACGATCCAGATAACGCCAAGGCCTTCCACGAGACGCTCGGCTACGCGGCCGGCCTCTCCATCCTCACCATCAGCATGGTGTCGTATCAGCTCTATTTCTACCAGGTCCAGATGGCGGGCATGAAGATCAGAGTGGCCATGTGTCACATGATCTACAAGAAGGTCAGCCTCTTCCTTTTTTTAGTCTTGACTGCAGGTGTTCCTGTTTGAACGGTGGTTTCTGTCTTTGCAGGCTCTGTCTCTGAGCAATTCAGCCATGGGAAAAACCACCACGGGTCAGATCGTCAACCTGCTCTCCAATGACGTCAACAAGTTTGATGAAGTATGGGAAAACGCCGTCCTCTCTGTGGTCACGGGATTAGAAATATCAGAGTTTTGGGCTTCACTCACAAACAAGAGCAGATGTGAAGCCAAGAGATGTTACATTTTCTGCTCTGTGCCTTCAGAGAAGCTAGCAGAGCCTCTTTCCTAGCATGAGGTGGAGGCTTCCTTACACTCTGGGCCCCAAATCCTGTTTGTCTCAGAGGTTTTGTTTAATCTGTGGGAGCAGAGCCTGCTGGGAAAGTGACGGATCCCATGGAGAGTTTGGAGTTTTGGCAGTGGGGGACCAATTAAGGGGTTTATTCTTTTTTTCGTGCTCTTGTCGCAGGAAAAGGTGCAACAAAGGAAGAGGTGCAATAGATCCTGCTTAGAAAAATAGGTCAAAGGTTGTTGATTGTAGATAAGCTGCAAACTCATAAAAATCCAAAAAGATAAAGAGAAATCACTCTGATGAAATTAGCGCTATGAACACGTTCTTGTAGTTTTCAACAACACGCATGATGCTCCTGTCTTGTCAACAGCCCTGGTCAGAGGCAGATCAAACTTCAAAGGCACGCCATCCGTGTTTATGATGTCGTCTAGTCCGATGGAGTTTTCTTGCAACTTCGTTTCAACAAAAAGTTTTCAACTTTTTCCTGATAGTCAGGGGGGAGTTGTTGACAACGTCTCACCATAGATTCATTGATGCTAAGCTTACGTGCAGCAGCGCGGTTTCCTACCTGGATAGCAAGCTCGATGGCCTTCAACTTAAAACTTGCATCATGTGAACTTCTTCGTGTGGTTTCCATGATGACGTGGCGAGGATTTGAAAAAATAATGACCACTTAGTAATTTGTCATGCGTAGTTTATCTGCTAAAGAAAAAGTAGCGTAGTCTTCTTTGCATTGATTTTTCGTCTCCCATTTTTAAAATTCTAATTCCTAGTGGTGGAAGAAAAATACACAGAATAGCCGCACATTTGTACAAGCCGCATAGTTCAAAACCTAGGAAACAAGTAGCGGCTTATAGTCCAGAAAATATGGTAGGTCTGACGTAGAAGCTGCTACGGCAAGCCACGAGCTCCCTTCTCCATTCTGATGCATCCACTTGTAGACAAATTGATCCATGTCAGAGCTGACATC
>CM074510.1:11293513-11319354 GCA_037389245.1 Oryzias sinensis
CAACCACGTGATCAAGCCCGATTTCTGATCACCTGATCAGATCGGGACATCACTAAGTTTTGCTAAAAGCCTGTTTTGAAACTAATTTAGCAACAAAGAAAATACATCATTAATAATTTAGATGTGCTTTTAATAACTAATTTAAAAGTGATGCATATAGTGATGCATTTATGGTTGTCATAACTCAAAAACGAACCTTATTAGCAAGACTTGGAAGTTTGCAGTACACCTTGAGTCTCTCCTTGCTTTGTTGTTTTTATCACACATCTCTCATCAAACAAATTTATACACCTGTTAAACTTTAATCTGTTTATTTGGAAACCTTACAACCTTGGGTGCACATTTGTGTAAGCTTTTGAATTGATTAAAACAATACAGCGCCTCTGGCTTGACTCCAAAACAGGAGCAGCTAGAACATCTCCCATTTTCAAACACTTGCATGGGTTTTATCAGAAACAAAACAGCACCTGCGCGGCGAGGACGCCGTCTGCCGTTTCAGCCGCGGTGCAAAAGACCAGTTAAGGAAAGCAGTTTAAACAGCAGCATTTATCATGCAGAGGCACAATAAGGCTGAGCTTCAAAGTTTCACTGACACAAAAGGAAAAGGTAATCACGAGCACAGCTTTATTGTGTGCTTTCCCACTCTGTTTGCTGCTTGTGGTAATGTTGGAGTAGAAACCAGTGTTCTTACACCCCCTCTTTGTAGCTACTTTTGTCGCTCATTTTTTTTTTTTATACTGCTTGTTCACGGTGTTGCCTGTGTATGTGTAGACAGAAGCATTAAAAAAAAAAGCAGAAACAGAAAGATGGGATTAAACTGTTTCAATACAGTTCAGTGCAGAAGGTTCTGCTGGAGCTTGACAGAACTCTAGTGCTTTTGCCAGCTCCAAAGGCTGCCAGAAGCTGATTATTTTATGCGAAAAATTAACGTGCATGACATTAGAACTAAAGCAGCGTGTGTGAGGTATGTCGGCAGTAAGACTTCAGCGATAGGCTAGCAGTTTCAGACAATTATATTTTAGCTGAATGCATTAATATGACCATACAAACAGATGACCTCTCAGGGGGGGTATCCTCGCTTGACCCAAGATTGTTAGAAAAGGATTCATCCGCCTTTAAACATTGAGTATAGGAACCTGGTTTAGATCTATCTGATAAAGTATACGAGCCTCAACTCTCACCGACTGCAGACATTTTTAGTAATAAAAAAAAGAGCAATGGCAAAGAAGGGGAAGGTTTTAAAACAGGGGACATAAGCTTCACACAAAAAAAAAGTTTTTTTAAATAAAAATGCAGTCGAGTGTGCTTTTCTATCCTTAAATAAATCATGTCTGCTCTAAAAGGCTTTGTGTATTTCCCAAGACATCTTTACACATCGTCATCTAAAAAAATATTGTCTTAATATTGGAAACAAATATTTTTTGACAAATCCTATTACTCATCTCAGTTTGATCTCAAACATAAAATAGAAAATCTATTTTTTCTTTTTTTTTTTTTTAAGCTCTGGGACAAAAAGTTGCAAAAAGCAGAGTACAAAAACTGAAGTGCACTGCAGCCAAAGAGTACCTAATGGCCGAGGCGGTTTACATGTGTTCCTGTTGAAAGTTTCATAGGCTCTCGTTAGTCAGCCGTTGTTAAACCAGCTGAAAAACACAAGCTTTCAAGGCCAGCAGTTCACATGAGGGAAGTTCTCGAGAAGATCTGCCAGCAACGTTTTTCTGTTGTAAAACAAAAATTACAAAACAACACTTCATTTCATTGTGCTGAAGAACGCTATGCGTCACTCTACCAGGCTCCTGCCAACAGTGCCCATGATGCTCCAACCATCCATCAAGCGGTGCGGCTTCCTGGTTTACCAAAGTTGTGCCCAAATAGATTTTGAGTGACGTGTACCTCAGAGGTCACCGGGTCAGTAAGAAAGCAAGGATGAACACAAAAGGAGCACGGTCAATTTTTGAAAAAAGTTAAAGGCGTTTAAGTGGTCGTATAATGTGATACGCAGTAAACAGTAAGGTCTGCAGACTAAACAGGAGGGTAAATTAAGGAGGTGTACACGGTTAGCCTTAGTTGGGAAGCTAGCAAATACTATAGAAGCAATTCTGCTACTTAAAAACAAAGTTTTCCCCTCATCTTAATCCAGGGGTGGGCAATTCTGGTCCTCAAGGGCCAGTGTCATGCAGTGTCCTGTTTCACCACCCCTGATTTTAATTAAGAATCATCATCCCCACATCACCAAGGTCTGCACAGCTTTGTTGATGACACAGTCATCTTTATCATGGTTGTGTTAAAGCAAGAAAACACCAAAAACTTGCAGAGACACCCCGGCCCTCGAGGACCAGAATTGCCCACCCCTGCCTTAATCATTTAACCCCAGAGGTGTCGCCAACAACAGCAGACAAACACATGATCTTTGAACTATCGTCACACGTTGACTGTTTACGGGATTAATTTAATTCTAACAGACTCTGACACACAGAGAGAAGCAGCTTTGAGCACATTTACAGCACTAGTGTTGCATGACGGCGCCACTTTTCCTGCACGTCAGAATCTGTTGGAATTCTGTTGACTGCATAAACCAGGGGTGTCAAACTCATTTTGGTTCGGGGGCCACATTCCACCCGTCTGATCTGAAGTGGGCCGGACCAGTAGCGTAAAGGCAAAATAAAGCTTTATTCTTGTTTTTTTTTACCCAATTGGGAAACATGCCTCAACCAGCATGGTAGCCTAATCATTTCTTATTACACATTCATTAACAGAGGCCAATGGATCTTGAATAAAATTAATTTCACTTTAAAAAATATTGGTTTATTCAATTTTATACAGACTAAATATTTTAAATCTGACACTGAAGTAATCCTGATAATAACTTCAAGAGGGGCTACAGAAAAAAATGAAACA
Source organism: Oryzias sinensis (assembly GCA_037389245.1). Lineage (NCBI taxonomy): Eukaryota > Metazoa > Chordata > Actinopteri > Beloniformes > Adrianichthyidae > Oryzias > Oryzias sinensis. The sequence goes on from CM074510.1 coordinate 11,296,412, forward strand.
TCTTCCTTTGTTTGATTTACGATTTATTAATGTTTAATTTTTTGATGGGTGGTTTGCAGGATCTCTGCAGCAGTTGATGAAGACATCGGTATCCCTGCAACTGTCCACTTCAATCCTTTCTTCCTCCATGAAAGACAAGATATCTACGTCTATGTGATGCTTCCGTCTGAGGAGGAGGATCATTTTTTGGCATTTTCAACACTATTATGCTGATATAACAGACTATTTTTATTCCCCCTTTGTTGTTTTATGTTGAAACGGGACGTTTCACTTGGAAAAGGGGGCGTATGTAACACTGTTTACCTTCAGCATTGGTGTTCTGCGCATGACAGGTTCATGACGTAATGAGACAAATGGACTTCTGAGTATGTGGATGAAAAGGAAAATAGAGTTGCTGTCCTCTACACCAAAACGTGTCTCTGAGCTCCATGTTTAACATATAAAACTCCGCTTTGCCAACACCAAACTGACAATAATCTGATTTTGAGTCAAAGGGTTCAGAATTTAACAAAATGCTCCACATCTTTCATCTTCAAGCTAGGCTTCGATAAACAGACAACGTTGGTGTTTTTTCCTCGTTAATCTGAGTATTTTCTTGTAAATTTACGACTTAAAAGTTGTAATTTAAAAAAAAAAAATTGTTCGTAAACCTTAACATTCAGACGTATAAATGCACACTTACTAACTTAAAAAAACAGAAGAAATCAGACTTCAGACAAAAAAAAAACTATACTGACAAGCTTTTAAATGTACACAAATTTTGCCTCTACTGTTTTTCTATTTAGCAGCAAATGAAACCAAACATTCATGAATAATGATGTGACAAAAAGGGGGGGGGGGTGCATCTGGCAAATCATGTCTTTGGAAGAATATAATGCTCACAAGTTGCAGTGTAACACAACAATCCTCTGCTGCTCAGAGAAATCTTATCAGCAGTTCCTCTCCAGGACTGTATGTCCAAACCATTGTGCATGCAGGCACCAGCAGGGCTGAGTTACTATGGTTACAGTTTAGGCTGTGTCTCCTTCTGTTTGCAATTTTCCTTCCCTCGTTTTTTTTCATTAATCCACTGTTAGTTGCAGCTGTGAGGACAACACGACCTTCAGGTTTAATACTGATCAACCAGGTCTAATTATCCTAATTATGTCAAAAGGATTCTCATTTGCTTAAAACGTCCCCTAAACTGATGCCCTTTAATTATCCATTAGGTACAAAGCCTTCATTAAAGTAAATCCAGTGATCTTTCTGACTCAAACTTTTGTTTCTGCAGCTATTTTTTAAATCCAAATAGGAATATTATGATGATGAACATGAAATTAAGAAATCCCGTCTTTCTCTTGTTTTAGGTTTATGAATTTTAGGGGACGAGAAATCAACTTAAATGACACATAAAACAGTCAAAACAAACATTTTTCCACCTTTAAAACCAAAGCTAAACTATATTTATATAATAGAAAGCTTTATAACAAGCAAATTACAAATAAGAAATTAGAAAAACAATGGGATTGTTCTGGTCAGTACAAAAGTGTATGTTTAAAATAAAAAGGCAGCAGGAGCAAAACTTAGTTGGTTGTGATTTATTTTTTACTTTTTTCAGTCATCAATCAGCATCCAAAAATCCATCAAAGTCCTCATCTTCTGTATCTGAAGAACAGCTGGGCTAAGTTTCTATCAAACACGCCAGGTTCCTTTCCGTCAACATCAAAGTCTGTCTCGTTGCTGTGCGGCGTTTCGTGAATGATGCCGGCTTTTGGGCACTTCGAAAGCAGTGAAAGCCGTCGATCCTCCAACTCGGGCCACCCTGCCTTGTTTCCGTGGAAACTCTGCTGCGTCTTCTTGACTTGGAGTTCGTTTTCCAGCTTCTTCCACTTTCTAACCATGAATTCATTCATCTTGAATTCTCGTGAAGCTGCTTGATTCCCCTGGTGCTCTGCGTAGCTGAAAGCTTACAGTTTAAACTGTACTTCATAAGCGTGTCTCTTTGCAGGTGGCATTTTCATCGTTTTCCAAAACAATGTTTTTCTGCATAATTCACATGCCTGCACTTTTGTACTATTCAGTGGGGTTTCTTCTTTCGCGCCCACACTTCCCTCCTTACCGTTCTCATGCTGTGCTCTCCTACGACCTCTTTACCAAAGTCATACAACAACACATTAGGCAGACCGCACCATAAGGCGCACCGTACCGTAAATTTTGGAGAAAATTAAAGACTTGTAAGTGCGCCTCATGGTCGTGAAAATATAGTAATTAGGTAAAAAAAACTATGTAATATACACGTGAACTGTGTAATTCTCAACCGAACCAAAATTTTGAACAGCTCAAAACCAAATTCCCATAAAGACCCGTCGCCCGAAACCCTTGTCGGACATTAGCGGACATCTATGAGTGACAAACTCAAGAAACATTTCTGAATTAGGATTTATCACACTTGCAAAAGAAAAGACCAAAATTTCATGCATGAAAAAAGTCGCATAATGTAAGTGGTGGCTGTGTGACACGCCGTAAGGCTTTGAAACCCCTGAAAGGTAGAATAGGAGAATATGGGGTATTGCACATTTCACCCGGTTTTCTTTTACCAGTAAAAATAAATAGATGGAGATACTCCTGCACAAAAAAAACCAATGTGTGCTTTCAAAAAGCGGTTTAGGCAGGGTTACAGTATATAAGCTGGTTTAGATCTGAGCAAAACTGCTCTTCTATTCAGTCAGAGCAACCAAGATACAAGAGGCTCAAGAGACTCTGCTGGCTGACTGTGATCGCCCTCTGCAAGCACAAAGTGACATTCTGCCATGGGGTCCCTGCCAACACAAAGCACAAACGCTATAATTAACGCACTATTGTGTGCTTAGTGGTGTGATATTTTCCACATAAGGAAAGAATTGTTTTGCCTTTTTTTTGGTTCCATGTTTTACTCTTTGTTGGTGCTGGACAGGATAATAGAGTTAACTTTGGATCATTAAGACATCAACAACTTATTCATATATCCATTATGATTGTTTGTCCTTTTGCACCAAACAAATTTCTAGCTTTGGCAAAGATAGACTCACTATTGGCTAAAGGATTACCTACCTCCGAAACACGCCCAAGAAGATTTGACACAAAAGAACTATTTATTTAAAGACTCTCTCCCATAAAAAGTGTGTTATTAGTCTTTTTATAATGTTCTTGTGGCTTTTTTTCTTATGATAGGGGGACAAATGTTGAGAAAATAAAGGTAAAATTGAGATTCTGAATACTTCTATATTCAAATTGTTGTGAATTAGGGAGGGTATAGAGGGATTGCTCTGTACATAACTCAAAGGTGAATTTCTAATGAGCTCCTGCCACTCCGAAGAAACTTTGTCGAAGAAAATATTTTTTTTTATATTTTGCCTAAAAATGGCATAACCATAATTAGAAGACCACTGGGAACACTTTTACAATAGATCAAAAGATGATTAGAGTGGGTCTTTACCTGATTTGTGGTGCCCTTAGCTATGTTTTAAAGATATATAAAAGATTTAGTTGTTTAGCAAAGCATCTGTGATTTACCTTAAAGATGTTATCAATTATATTAAAAGAGAATTGTGCGAGTGAGATAAGTTAATATGTGGAGGTTAGATCTATAGCCGAGTGAGCGTTCTCACCACACGGTTTATTGTTTGGCTTTTACCAGCAAGGCATCCTGTCCATATTGGGTTAGCTCTGAAACAAGCTTTAAGAATTCTTTCTTTTTAAGTAATTACGCGTTACTCTGATAACAGGGTTGTTACATTATTTTCAACGCATATCATGTGTTATTTGTATGGTACAAATTATGATATGTGAAGTAGGCATGTATTTTTGATTTTGTATGGAGCTTGTAAACTCTACTACTCTACGTTTATTTCAGTTACAAAATATAAATACCCAAGTTTTCCAGAAGAAACAAAAGGAAATAAAAGAACCAAAGTCAGGGTCCTTTGGAACTTGTTTATATTTGTTGGACATGGCTGTCCAACAGCATTAAAGCCACATGCAGTGAGGACAGCATTAGTTGTTCTTGGTCAAAAAGAAGCTAACCTCCAATGGTTAACTTTATGGCCTCTCCGCTAAGGCTAGACAAAACTGTTGTGAAAAAATAAAAGAACCCTTCTGGACTGCGAACAAGTGGAATTTAGCAATCTTTGGTAAGGACATACGGAAACATTTGAGGCTATATCTGCAAATTTAAAATGTTTGGTATGACCACTACTGCTACATAGGTGTTGGGTGTGTTACCATGGACTCATCAACGATCTCAGCAGTTGAAACAGTAATTCTGCACGACAGCATCCTTTGGACTTTGCCACAAAAACTTTCTGAATAATTTGTCTGCTAATTTGCGATACTGGAAATGCTTTATTTTTTGTGATTTTTTTTTTTTGGCAGCGTTGATACGGCTTATGCTTTTGCCAGAGATGTCCTTTGTTTTCCTTTTGAAACACCAGTGTCCTGTCAATGAAAACTCATCAATATCTGAACAGAGACCCCGTTTTGGCAGCCAGGTTTTGGTCTCATTGGTTCCAAATTCAGAGCAGTCCACAAAAAAAAAACAAGGGGGACGTGACAAAAAGTGTGTTCAGTGGGGCTTTGATCAGATTGATGGGCGACTGTAGATTTCACATTCAAGTACATAAAAAACCAGCAAAACTTCATGATATTATGCAAAGCCCGACTAGATTCAAACGTCTTGAAAGGGAGCCAGCTACTAAGTGCAAGTGCATGAGCAGGAACAGCTGAAGGGCCCTACAACACAAAATGGCTTTGAATGTGTTGTGCATATCCGCAAAGGGAATGAACCCCTTTGTTCTATGTTTTGGTTTATTAACATGTCACAATCTGAGCTTTTCCTGCTACATCCAACAGAGAAAAATACATTTAAAGAAAGAGACAGGTAGTGCAGGTTTACTCATATTTGCGTACATGTTTGTGTTTCCGGATTTAAAGTGTGAGGTTTGGAAAATAAAGAGCCAGGAGGGACGAGAGCAGGTGTTAATTACTTATTTTCTAAAGGTTGAGCCACAATGTGTGATTTTTGCCAGGTGGCGCCTGTCTTCTTTTAGGGAAAAAACATGCTTCAATTGCTCATTCACTTTGGCAGGAAGCACCCAACAAGTCACATTTGGAATATGGTGCGTTGTCTGGGCAGAGTCCATGTTTTTCCTCCGCCTCTCAGGGGAAAGCGGCTGCCAATTAATTTAAGTTTGCAGAACAAACCTGCTTCCTCTGCTACAGCCGATTCTCACACACTTTCTTTCAAACCAATCGGGGTTTTGGAGCGCTGAGAAACCAATGATATCTGAACCCGACGGCTAACCTTAATGTGACATTTAAATTGTGCACTAACGATTCTTGACGCCTAGCCAAACGATCAGCCAACCCACGAACAATGTTTTCAAATTGTCATCTAGATTTGCCAGCAAAGTAAGCCATCAATTTCTTTGTAAAAACAATAAAAGATCACTGCCCAACATTCAATGTAGAATCTAAAGGTACACAACCTCTTATGTAATCCATATATCAATAATGAAACATTTGTTTCTCATTCTGTTGTAGTTTTTGCTCTCTAAAAAAAACAACTAAATAGAAGTGGGTTTCACCAATAATTTCCGTAAACCAATTCCATTCACAATTTTTTAAAATTTATATATTTAACTAAATCCCCTCGATTCCCTTTGAGACTAGTCAATTTTAAATTTACATGGTTTACACATTTAGACATATTTGCATAGATATACATGAATAATCTATATATGTTTAGAAGATATTTATATTAATCTGATACAGGTCACATAGAGTAAAATCTATTAGTTAAATAACACAACTTGCCAAAAAATTGGATTAACCCTTGTGCTATCTTAGATGACCCCACCCTTCCATTGACGTGTTCTCCCTACCATGACAAAGGTGGATAAAGGTGGAAAGATTTCATGTAATCCATGGACACCAGTGAAGATCACAAATCATTGAAGAAAAAAGGTTCAGAGCACTGTCTAGTGGGTCTAGATGACCCAACTCCCAATGGTAAAGTGCCTAGGATAACACAAGGGTTACAAAAACACTGTTTAAATGCCAACACTTTCAAAATCTGTTTAGGATGAGTATAAAGTTCCAAACTGAGTTAGTTCACCAGGCAACAACAAGGTCAGAGAAGACAGCAGACGTCGGTTTAATCTGTGGCAGACCTGGCAGCCCTTTTTTTCTTGCCAAAAACACTGAGGGAACTGATCAAAGGCAGGCAGTAGTGGACACAAAAGCTCCACGGCAGCAATACTCTCGGTTTGACGCCTGCAATTTGAATCATAAAATGGTAAAGGGTGTTCATGCACTTGCAAAGGGTATATATATGCTATTATTGAAAAATAAAAGACCCTGTTAAATTTTGTCGATAAATGGCAACCAAGTTGCTGAAATTTTGAATTTTTTTTAAATGGACTAATTGAAATAAATGAATCACATCACTCCATACCTTATAGTCATTGTACAGTTTATCACCAAGTAGTAGTTTTTGTTGTTATTGGTGGTGTCAGAAATTAGCTGCCTCTGAAAAAGGACTATTTTCTGGGTTCTGGATTTTTTGGGTATATATTCAATCTAAATGAAAATTGTGAAAACTATATTTACAAAAATACAAGATCCAGGAACAGCCACAAAACACTGTTCCAGATCAAAGTACTCAAGTACTTTAATCTGGAAGTTAAAGGATTGTTGCTTCAAAACAATAGTCTAAAAGAAGTTAGACTTAGCGGCTACCAAACAGACAAAATGAGAACTTCCTGCTGTGAGTTTAGGTTATTTTCTTGTGAGTGAAAAAATAACATAAGAAAAGAAAGAAAGCGTTGACATTTTGGGATTGGCAGGGTTGCTCAGTGCAAATCATGTCCAAAAGCCCCAAACTGGGCCTTAGATTCCCAGGCTCCATCAAAGTAAAAAAGCAGATGCTCACTCCACCTCATGCAAAAGTTGCATCATGAAAACACTATCTTTTAAGCTGTGGGCAGACTACACCTTTGGCCCACCAGTGAGCTACACTGAACACTCATGCAGAGCCTCACCCTCAGCTACATCAGCTGACTCTTAAGCCAGTCCCACCTGAAAAGCAACCAAACCGCCCTGAATACAGAACTCAATCGCTTCAGGATGTTCATGCAACCGAACCCACCGAGATACCAGGAGCTTACAAACATTTCTGTAGAAGTTCCTGGAGAATATCTCTGTTCTAGAAGAGTTTATGAAATTTCAATATACGCATTTCTCATTGTACTTTTAGCTCTGTGAGTAACCCTTTAACACCAATGCTTTAGCTCCAATGTTGACATTCTTTCAACTACCGTAACTCACATTTCATTAAAAAATTGTTCTCTTGTGTGCCAAAGGTGATCATATATATGAAAATAGTTTACTATGGAAGGCTTAAGAAAAGCACAGTATAGGCCCTTTACGGAAGAAATCAATTTATTTTAGTAAACTAGTAACAATAGTTGCAGAATCAATGTTGGAAAATTATTTACTTAGGGACACTCCCTCTAAGCATTTACTGTTCATCAATTGGTAATATCCAAGTGAGTGTGATGTCATCTGTAGAAAATGGCTTATTTCAGGGTCCAACCAAATGAAGTCAATTCAATCGCAGTTTTTCGCAATTTGGGCACCACCATATTGGAGCCTGAAGATGTACTGTAAAGCCGCAATTGTTGTAAAGTCGTGATTGGTCAACATTTCTATGGCAACCACTCTCACCAATTAGGAGTAAGCTTGTTGGAAGTCCACACCCCTACCTCTTGAAAGTTGGCTCGTGAGAATCTGTCAATCAAATGTTTCGAACGTTGGGCAAGGAGGCAAGAAGACACCGCCTACTTTAACTGAGACCTCTAATTGGCCAATTTATACCTTGAATAACTTGCACTACTTAAAGAAATTTTATGTAAAAATTAAGGTTAGCAAGAACATTTTTAAAATAGTTAACCGGAATAAGTGGCTATTCTGTCAAATAGAATAAGTATTAGTCAAGTCTATGGGATTTTGGCTTCTAGGAACCAGCGGGTACTTCCTGTTTGGTACGTGAGGGTTCAGTCCAGTTGTCATATACAGTCAATTGTAACGTCTGACCAAAGCTCCAGGAAATGTATATAGATGTGAGGAAACAAAGTAGAACATTTCTTAAAATAAAAAAAAAACTATAAAACCAAATAAAAACAGAGAAGAAAACACCTGGTCTTGATTAAATACCCAAAGTTTAAGTTGTTGAAGAGTTTCTACAAATGCAAACAAATGGTGAGAAGATTCTTCAGATTTTTTGAAACTTTTAATCCTGTAGGATGGCTGTTGAAATTCACATGGGACCTCCAGTAGATGGACATCCAACTATTTTGTAAAATTGGCACCCACTTTTAGTTGAAACGCCTGTGTTCAATGACTAAAGAAACCGAATGAATGAAATATAAAGGTAAAAAGATGAAATCTGGTTCATTTGAAGACATCTCTAGAAAATGTATCCAAAAATTTAAATCAGATAATTGAATAGTGGAAGTCTAAGAAAAGGCTGAGCTTCATGCCCAGTCAGGTATTTGACCCCCCCCCCCCCTCGTCTTACTCAGGACATTGTATTGACAGGCCGTCTCAAAAATAGCTGGAGGTCTATTGCACTACAGCATTCAGGGAGTTCGGCAGTGGGAATAGATTTTCTCAGCTCTTGGCAAAGGAACAGCCTGCCATAACGCTGTGGCCATGCAACACCCTGGAGACCTCACACCAAAAATACCCACCTCCCCCTCTCTGAGGCTGCAAGGTGTGTACACACCTTCAAACCTCATGAGGTCAGCCATGTCAGAGTTTCTATAGGGAGACTAATTGCATCAGATATTAAAATGATTCAAAGAATATAAGGGCATATTAAGTGGCTAACATGCAAATACAATGATGGGTAAATCTGTGGGATTAATTGATCTGCTATTTATAACTTACAATATTTTAATTTTGTGAAGAAAGAACAAAAGACCCTTTTCTAACAAAAAAAAGTGTCTATTAACGTACCATATATGTAGACCGTAAAGCACACCAGATTATAGAGAGCATTAAGCAAAACAAAGTCATAATTAGATTGGACCAGCATGCCTAGAGTGGCAGAGAGGCAGGGGATTGGTCAGAGGAGGTAATGGGAAGTTTTATTTCTGTTGTTACTCCTCTTATCTGCGATAATCAGCCTCTTTAGAGAGAGCAACAAGACAGAACGGTCAAACTTTATCAATTGCGTTGAATCTGAGTTGCTTCCTTACCCCTCTTGCTCGTCCCTAACGCTCCAACTGTAGGGGGATTTGAAGCTGTAGTGGTGTACAAGCATGTTGGGGTTTCTTTTTTTAAAGACGATCCGGCTGGCTATTCCTCCACTGGTAGGGTGATCCACGTTGCGCTTGTGGTGGGGAGGAGAAATGTATTTCTTCACGGGGTGAGGTCTGAACCACAGAAGTTTCCACTTAAATGTAAGTTTTGAGTTTTTGTTCTTGCGTGGCTTTTTTAAAGTAAACAATATTGCTGCGTATTTTCCGAGCACTGGCAGCTAACGTGGATGACAACAGCATCAAGCGGTCAGGTCAGGCGTCTTCCAGTTCCGGGTTACAGCAGCACGCGTGTGTGGCTCTCTGCGGCCATACAACTATCTTCAAATGACTCAAAAAGTAGATTATCTCCAAAAAAAGAGAGCTGACCATGGCCCCCAAGAAAAACCCGGTCTACGAAGACCTTAAAAAGTCTCTTGATGATCTCCAAGCTGCTTTGTATCCCTTTAAGGAACAGGCGACAGCTAAGCTAACTCCAATCTTGGAACTGGTGGAAGACTTCCGAAGATTTCGGGCTCAAAACGAGCAACGAGATAACCGGGTCGACATTCTGGAGAAAAGACTGAACGATGTGGAACAGCAAGTAAGGATGAATAATGTCATTCTCACTGGAGTACCGATCAAACCTCGGGCGAAGCTAAATCCAGCTGGAGTTAGCATTGCTAATGCTAATAGCACTAGCAAAGCTAGCGGCTCTGAAACGGACTGCGGTGCAGAGACTCTGGAACGCCAAGTGGAATCATTTCTCACGTTTAAAGGGATTGCCCTGGATCTAAACACCATCGAGACCTGCCACCTGCTCCCCAGGAGAAAGGAGATGGATAAACCAGCGATCCTCATCAGGTTTGTGAATCAAAATCACAAGCTAGCTCTGATAAATCAAAGGAAGAATCTGAAAGGATCTACTGTTTATCTTAACGACCATCTGACCAGAAGGAATGCTGAAATCTCAAAACATGCACGGCTTCTCAGGAAGCGTAAGCAGATTGAGAATACTTGTGTTAAAGGTTGCAGGATTTAAGTCAAACCCCTCGGTCCACCGGACCGGGCCAAGGTTCTGGTTGTGAACACCATGAAAGACTTTGAGAAGTGTATTATCACTGTTGTCTGAAACAACATGGAGTAATAAATCAAAGAGTCATATCATTTCAAAAAATATGACGCCTGGATTCATCATTTTCTCCATAAGTCTGAAGTGACCTGATTAACACCCAAACTCTGATCTGCAGACAACTTGACCTCAACTCTTAGGCGCCGCTGATATCAGCTGAAGAAGGATATGGACCTCTATTTAATGTCTGCAGACATAACAGCGAAGAGAACTATTAACTGTTCAAACCCAGAAGTACGGCTGTTAATCAGCAAAAGAAGAAATGCCAACCTTGGTCATTCGACAAAATATGGACCCTTCTTATTTTTCTTCTCAGTATTACTTTATCATAAAAAATACAAAAAAATTATAAAACAAATGATTAATCAATTATTAAAAATGGTAACATTGATTGACTTTTAATGATTTTCCTTCACTTGCTCCAAAAAAATCGATAAATAGATTCATGATTTTTTCCTAATGAAACATAATTTTGCACATATTTTTAACTTTTGATACTTGATCAAATTTTGAAATTTTGCTATGAAAATTCCTGAAACAGTGTTATGTCTAATTTACTGATATAGTATTATTTTTTAATCATATCAATGACTTTTTTAAGTAACATAATCTGCATGTATTTTGGATACTTTATTGCCATGTTGATATGTAAAAGTTATTTTTTACAAAATAATTGAAGTAATTCATCTTTGTCATGTGCTTTATTGATATTTCAACATTCTTAATTCTGCCTGATAAAAGCTAGGAACCGGATATTGATAAATCATGTAATAAAATGGTTACGGTAGAACATGGGTGGGATTATATAAGTTCGCTTCCTTCCACTCCCTTTCAAGCAATATTTATTAATATGTCTAATTATCCAAAGTTTGATTAGTTATTGTATGAATGTATACCTGATGATTGTATTGTTTTTGTGTATTATTCTTATTTGATTGCTTGAAATAAACCATTTCAACTAATAAAAAAATCAAATCAAGCAGTAATGACGTTGGAATTTGAAGACACTATTTTTTTCATATCTTTCCATTTGGAAGGTTTACTGTAGGGGTAGGGAGAAGCCATACAAGTAGGGCAGTAATTCGGATTCAGCCTGACTCGTAACTTCAGTGGCAACACAAAATACAAAAAATAAAAAAAAAATCACTCCCACTTTTTCACTGTAATACGTTAAAGCCTAGTATGTATCACTATACCAGGCTCCCCACTACAGTACCCATAATGCTCCATTTATCTATCAAGCGGCTCCGCTTCGTAGTTTTAACAAAGTTGAGAACGTTTTTTAAAAGCCGTGTAGCACAAAAATACAATTCCAGTTCAGTAAACACAACCCAGATTAACACATAAGATTTAAAGAATTTTAAGTTCATCTCATGGTCCACAAACTATAGTACACTGTCCCAGAAACATCAAGGCATGTCCATTACGAAGGATGTGTGGGTAGATTGCAGGTCATCAATAATAAATATATATAATTATAATCAAAATTGTCATCAGTCAATCATCATCCTTGCAGTGATATACGTCACTTCATTGCTAAGCATCAAAACTAATACACACGTGTCAAACTCAAGGCCCGGGGGCCAAATGTGGCCCGCCATGCCATTTTATGTGGCCCGCCAGAGCATAAACGTTTTTGATTTCTTAAAATAAAAATTGTATTTAGTTGAATACATGTTATTTATGTGTAGCTGCAGTAAATATTCAATGTTTGCAGCTTTTATGTGTGTGTGCAGACAAATTGTTGTCATCAAACCCTCAGTTGGATGTAAGGCTGTGTGCAGCCTTTTTTTGTAAAATGTTACACGTGTAATACATGTTCTTTTTAGCTCGGTTTTATGTTATTTTTCTTTTTTCACTTGGACAGTTTGATACTTCATTTATGTGGGTTTTAATTGGGTACAATTGAAATGGATTCATGCTACAGTCACAAGCAAACATATGTTTTCTATAACTGTAATTGTCACTTTAAAAAGTTATAATAAATAAATAATGAGTTATTAAACATTAAGGAGTAGTTATATTTATTTTTCAGTACATTTAGTTCCATGTATAAGTTATATCTGGCCCTTTGAGGACAGCCACTATGCTGATGTGGCCCTCAGTGAAAATGAGTTTGACACCCCAGCTCTAACACATACTTCCCTTCCCCAGCGTGTTCCCAGTAAAATAAGCACAGGTAAAGTGTTTTTCTTCCACCTAAACCTCAGAAAGGTGTGAGCGTTCAGCGTCAGACTCCTGACTGTACAAGTAGCTGCTAATGCGCCTTTTATTTATTTATTTATTTATTCTTACTGGACTGGCCCGAGGTCAGTCACTCGAACAGAACGCTTCTGCTGTTGGCAAGATGATGTGCCGCGGCACCGTTACCATGACAACTGCAAGCAGACAGGTCAATTTCAAAACAAGCTGATAAAAGGAAAAAAGGAAAGCTTTGTCATGTTGCTTTGTCGTACACATTCATCTAAATGTATCCATTTAATTCAAAATAATTTTGTATTCTGGCATCAGGGCAATTAGACAAATATAATGTATTTGAAGTCCATCAGTCTTTGCTTCATGGTTATGATTTGTAATATTTCTGCATTAGTTGACTTGGGAGGCATTTTTTTTTTTGCCTTCTTGATCACCCATTTAAATAAATCAGAGCTATTAAAAGCTTTAAATGGAAATTCACCATTGAAACACAAATAATTAACAGATGATTCAATATCAAAACATCTGCTTTGTTGTTTTTAGTCTCAAATGAGAGACAGTGTAATACATCAGATGATGCCAATAGGCAAAAAAAAAAACAACTAAAAATCTGTGTCTAAATGCACCATCTTTCACAAAAAATGCCTAAAAGCCATTAAGGAGGCGTTGTATTTTCCTACCTGAAGTTCCTCTGGCAGACGGTGCGATGGAGTGTCGGTAACAACAGCAGGGAAGAAATTGGTCCGGCTTGTTTCGGGGGTTGAAGTTGGCAGGTCACTCGTCGTCAGGGAGGAATTCAAACCCAAGGTGCCAAAAGCCGAGCTGAAAAAGCAAAAGTGGTGTTTGTTAGAGAGGGGCCATTTCCTGATTTTATGGCAAATTGTGAGGAAGCAATTTTGGAATGGTGCTAACTGACAAATACCTTTTTATTTACTTCTTTTTGCCTACATGTATTTATTTATTCTTTTCCTTTTAAATTGTATTTTTCCTCCTAAGAACTGTTGATTGCATCAATTTTTTCAATAAAATGTTTTATTCCCTCAAAACAAACGGTACAGTAAAAAACTTCCTTTCAAAATAAAGGCAAACATGTAAGAGAAATACTCAAATAGTCTGTCTTTTTTTTTTTTTTGCCTTGTGTTTTCTGCTTTAGTGTCTCAAATTTCCTTCTTTATTTAAAGATTTTTGTTTTTTATTGAATGTCTTAAAACCATTGGGCATCTTTTAAATTGTGGATATTTTCCATCTATTGTTAACCTGGCAGACATCTTTGAATCAAACTTTACACTTTTACCATTGCGTTACAATCCAAGCAGCCAAATGCAGCCCATACAATATGTGACAACAGCAACCGCAGCTCTTTAAAGACAGAAAATTCCATGTCAAAGACACAATAAATCTCTAATAACAACAACAACAAAAGTGGCTGGATTTTCTGCAAGCCTGCTGTGGGATTTGAAAAGCTGCTTAATTTAAAAAAGATGCCAAGTTGGTGTAACCCTCAGCATCAGCAAGTCTGCTTCCGGCCCCTCGACGCCATCCCTCTGCGTNCGACAGTGCTGCCACCCTGTGGTCACAGGAGTCACCTGTCCTACATCGGCAAGACTTTGAGTTTTCTATCATCTGTTGTGATGATGGAACCCAGTCAGTTCCTGTTTACAACTGTTTTTTTTTTTGCTCTCCAATAAATAGTTGATAAGAGGATAAAAACAGAGGGATTGATTAACATCTGCACAAATAGTCAACAATTAATTGATAATAATTATTTTCTATATACAGAGCACGTCCGTATTACTTGTTTTTAAGCTACACTGAACTGCTACGTTTCCTGTAACACTATTTTGTGCATCCCAATACAACAAATTCCAAATAAACAAAAGAGAACTCTTGTGATATCAAAACGCCTTAAACTATTTCTACGTCGCTTCATAACCTGTCATTTTTGCTTTCCTAAACCCGGCACTTCCCGCCACAGTTCCAACGATCACGTGGCTACAGCTTTAGCTGGTCCACATCATTAGCTGCTATGCTAGTCAAAGCTAACTTACCAAAACACTTCCAACTTCTACGGTCCAAACAGGTCCTGTCGCGTGTCTCCTTGTACCAAAAGCTCTTGGGAAATCAAATTACACGATTCTGACTAAATTTTTTAAAACTTTGCTCTCGTTTATTAGTCTTTTTCCTGTCAACACCCATCTCGCGCCTGAGTAATGTACAGTAAACCCTTGTTTTTTGCAGGAGTTACGTTCCAAAAAGAACCCGTGATAGGCAAAATCCGTGAAGTAGAAACCTTTTTTTTAAATTATTGTTATACAATTAAATACTCTATTATTCATTGAAAAGAAAGAACAAACCATTTTACAGGCTCAAGCATTTGTTTCACAAATAAAAGTACTTTATAAACGTTTTTTCAACAAATAACCTCTGTACTGTACTGTCAAATAATAATTTTAATCATCAATTTGAACAGAGGGCTTCAAATTGCGGAGATTAGACCCGCCCACCGCGACCCGAGTAATTGGATTAGACGGGAGAAAATTTAAAATGATTATGAATCAAATACAAAGTACAGTCGGACTAATAGTGACTCAGGTGTATTTCGCTGCTCTACAGACTGAGCCACTGCATCCTGACTCCGCTCTGCAGTGTTTTCTCCCTTTGAAGTCCGCGGAGCAAGTGTGTTTGTTCGGGAGAAGAACACAGTGATTGACAGTTGGTGTCGCTCTTTTTTCTATGGGTTTCAGAGAAACTCGAAATTGCAAGAGAATTTGCACGTACGTAAAGTAAATTTAGCAAGCTGTTTTACGTACCTGTACATATTAAACTGCAACGTTATTGACGCACAGGTAGAGAAGAAGCGGAGTGACTTTTTAGCCAATCAGAATGCAGAACACGATGCACGATGCAAATCTGTGAAGTAGCAAACCGCGTTATAGCAAGGGATCACTGTATCTCGAAACATCGATGTGGGCGTGGCCACATTAGTGGTTTTGATTAATGGGAGGTGTCGAACGAACGGGTCTGCCCGATCACGTGCTTGCTCTTCTGTGATTGACATATTTTCGGGAAATACTGGAAAAGAGAGGTTCCAAAAGTCACGTGACCACGCACCGACCAATTAAATACCCGTTCAGGTCAATTGTGTGACGATTGCTAAGACTATTCAAGGATGCTGGGTACTACATTTTTCTTTTATTAACTGTATTTATTTATATTTTATCAAGCTGTTTTTTTATATTTAAAAATGTTAAATTATGTTTCACTAATTGTAATCGTTTTGCCTAAACATGACAAATGATGTAGATATATAGTCTGTATTTACAGAAATTATAAAGCAAACTATAATTCATTTAAAAAAAATATTTGTCCATTATTATTAGTTTTTATGATAAAACAATAAAAACTAATGAATATTCATTTAAAATCTGATAGATACTTAACACCTATTTTGAGGTTTTATTAATGTGACAGACACATTTACAATCTTTGTTAGGGTTGTCTGATGTTGGAGTCAATTGAGATTTATCACCTTTACATTTTGTTTGAAAAAAAAAACAATTTTGTCCCATTTGTACTGTATGTTTCAAAAGAATTTTACTTTGTAATGAAGAAAATCATCTAGCCGATTGCTTTTATTTTGAAACCTACCTTATACAGGAAGGCACGCAGGAACAAGAAGTAACGCAGATGGCCATTGGTTGGGATGGTATCCATCTGAGTTGACTGCAAAACCAGCCGGAGAACTGTCCTTCAAAGCCAAGTTATGACTTATACCACACTCCATTAAAATGGTCGGGGTCTGTAAGTGTTTCAAAGTACTGGAGAAGCACTTTATTAACTTAATCATAATTTTAGAACCTTTTTGGTTAAGATACATTCATTCCATTTTTTTTACTCATACTGAAATATATTTTGTTGTGGAAATCAGACAATGTTGACTCTTACCTTTATATATTTTAAGTTACCAACATAAAAGCACTATGAATTTTCTTGGGTAAAAGCAACTGATATATGAAATACAGTTGCTGTGCTTATTAACATTGTGATCATTAAATAAACTGAACTTGACAATTTTAATACAATGGAAGACGTATTGAAATCCAGGTAGAGATTTTTCTAAGTCATATTTTAAAAAAAATAAAGGAAGAAAATGTGTTCTGGTACAACGGGATACGCATTGTATCGCCAGACTCTTGCCAATACACACCCCTAGTTAAAAGCACTCAGGTGAAGTCCAGGTTGTAAGTGCACTATCATTAGAAATTATTGAGGGGGAAACAATCACAAAACTTAATCATGTATGTCTTTATTAAAGTATCCAGCTTACAGCTCCAAAATATTGTAACCTTTGCAACAAAATAAATAAAAAGGCAAAAAGGTTTCCCGATTAACTTGTCCATTTGATATAAACAGACCCACATAAAAGTCCTTATTGGGTTGTGGAAAAGTAGTCTGGATCAGCTTCATCCCCATGATAAATGCGTTTTGGTTTTTCATTGTTCTCCTATATATTTTTCTTTGTTTCACCGTCAGCCCACCTGCACTGTTGTTGCTTGTTTCCAGCGTCGCATCTTTATGCAGGTCTGAATTTCTGTTCATTGGACTCGATCTCCTGGCGGGACTTTTTGTTTTGTTGTAATTATTCAAAGGTAATTTATTTTCCCTGCATGCCTGCCTCTTGTATGAGGCTGAATTGGGGATCACCTTCAAACCCCCGTGACACCAGCTAAACAATGAGAAGGGCAGGAGAAAAACAACGGCACTGAGTAAACAAGATGACACAAAAGCTGTTTGTTGGTACATCCTCGTCTGTTCATCCCCTCTTTTTACTCCTCAGTTCCTTTGACAGACGAGGAAATTTGTGGCAAACTTAAAAAAAACGCTGGCTATGTTCAAATTCCTTCAATACTCACCGCATAGTGCACTGTATAGTTCGCTCGCCATTTTGAAGTGCTGTCCAAATATGAAATTCCCAAATCCAGTGCCCTAGAAATTTCCCAGAAGTCAGAAGCGTGCATCGATGCTCTCTAGATTGGCGAATACAGACCACAATGCATCGTGTTTGAACAATTTTTGCAAAAAAAAAGAAGTATTTCAATGTTTTTTTTTATAAACTATCAACATTTTCATCATCAGAACTCAGTGGATTCATAAATAGTCGTCACTAAACGCTCAATGATCAATACGTGAAATTGGTGACGTCGTATTCACCGGTTGAAAAAAAAAAAAAAGGAGTGACAGTGGTGTCCAAATTGCTTTTAAAACTGACCCTAGATAGTCTCGCAGTAGTTTTTTAGTAGTTAGGGGTTAGGGTGGGATTTCGGACACAGCCTTACACTTTATCAGAGCTCCTTCTGCAAACCCATGTCTCATTCAAATGCATTATCAATGGGATTTATTGAGTAGATTTACACTACAAATGGTTCAGAGGTTGGACTGGGCCCAAATTTTCTAAAGAGTGTCTCAGAAATCTGCCATGTTGAAAAGACTCACCCATCCAAATTGCTTTAGCACATGGAAATACCAATGACAGCAATAATAAATTAAAAGGTAGCCTACCATTGGGTAAGTATAGGTATACATCATAGACAAACATTAACAATATATACATATGTCTTGTACTTTTCTACCTTACTTAATTGACAAAAGGTTTTACAGTCACATTCACCCATGCACACACCAATGAACCAGAATGTATCAACCTACATTAATGGAACCAACCAATAACCACCAGGATCAATGTGGGGTTCAGTGTCCTGCACTTGGACACATGGGTTGGCGAAGCGGAAACTGAACCTGCAATCCTTCAATCAGAGGTTGACTGCTCTACTCCAAAATAAGCCTGTTTTACAGTCTTAAATATGTAAGGGAGAGTGGGGTAATTTGTTTCCATGGGGCAAATAGTGCCACCCCTCTTATCTAGAAAACCACAGAAGAAGATGGTAATTTGGCCTAAATTTGGAAGAGGCATCCATTTTTCTCAAAGAAGGGAACCACATGGTTTGAGAAGAAACCATGTTTTAGTTCCAAAAAATATTTTTGCTCTCCAAAGTAAAAATTATCTTTTTTTTTCCATTCTTATGTTTTAAACAATTATAGATGCATTTAAAATCAGTTCACACACGCTTCAGTGCTTCAGCAAGCTATGCCATGAGTTTGTACAGTTAGCATGATAATGACTTAAAACAACTGGAGGATGCTTCTTTTTTTTTAACAAAATGACGGGATTTAGGGTAATTTGTGCCAAAGGGTGTGGGTTAAGTTGTGCCATCGGCACATCCTCACATTAAGAGAAAATGATGAAGGAGTTCTCAAGAAACTCCCCCATACAACAAACACGTGACGGTACAGCCAGAAGGGAGCATAAGCTTACATCCCCTTGCAGCATTGACATGTGGGATGATCAGCTCTAGGTTGAATTTGCTCAAAGAATCAGATCCAATTGATTTGCAAATGACTAGGTGCTTTTTTTTAATGCTTTCTTTTGTTCTAAATACATGTTCATATGGCACAGGCCATTGTCTAAGCACTTTGCCCTTTGATGTTGTAAACCGTTTTTAAGTAAAGAACCCGCACCACTTGGTCGTACAGCCAGAAATGAACAAAAGGTTTCTATTTTCCAGCGACATCGGAACAAAAAAATGGCCTATGATTTTTTTTAACTTGAAATAAACAAGAGAATAATGAATTAAATAAATTCATTATTAATAATAAACTTGCCCCAATGCCTGGGGCAAGTTGGACAAGATCCTAAACTATTTGAACATAATTTAGTCAGAGACATGACTTAAGTTCCCTTGCTTTAAAAGCACTTTATGCAGGTTTTTGAGACTTCCATCTACATTTTTAAATGAACAAAAATAATTGTTTTTTCTAAATATCTTATGGATTCAGGTTTAAACTGGATTCTAGCTTCCCTCGGTTTTAAACCAAAACAACCCCCTACTCACCCCGTCCATTTGCAGTCAATGCACAAATCTCCTATGAGTGATCTAACCAGAACATATCTTATTAGGAACAAGGGCGGTTAGCTCTTGATCACCGCGGAGTCCACGGACAAACCTCATGAGGCCTATTTTCCAGCCCATTTATTGCCATGTAGGCCCCACGTGTGCATGATGGCTGTGAGGGGAGATAAACACATATGTACCCTACAGTGCTTATAGCTATCCAAAGATGCTTTTCCCCCTCTATCTTGGAGTCCAATGCCAAGAATGATCATGATTCCTGACATTTTTAAATAATTATAATTTAAATAAACCATAAAACCTTTTGGATTTGGAACAATCTGTATTAATAGCAAATGTTTCTTTTTGTGTTTTCCTCTGAGTTGTTTACAGTTAAAATGCTCCAAATTGGATAGAAATTAGGCTGTTTTGAACTAAGTTGCACCAAATGTAGCTAGATACAAACTGGAAAGCTTTGTATTTTCTTCCCTGACAATTAATTATGACTTTTTAAAATTATAACAGGGTTAAATTAAAAAAGGGGAAATATTATTTATATCTCTGATGCTCTCAGTCTCTTTTTCTTGCCAGTGTTTTGTCCTTAAGTCACATTTCTTTTCAGTTTGTCATGTTAAAAGTTTTTGTGTGTTTTTTTATTTTTGGTCACATAGCTGAAATGACTTGTTTTATAACAGGACAGAACATTTGTTAGGTTACAGCAAAATCTTTCCCAAGGCTTTAGGATTCTCTATCAAACATTTGCTTAGTGGAATTGGTATTGTCCATTCTCTGCTAAACGAAAAAGGAAAATGATGGTATTCCAGCTTTGTCATACGTTACTCATGGAGTTTTTCTCTTTAAGGATATAATGGTTTGCTTTTCACCTTTCCTTGAAAACCAAGAGGCAGCCAATTTCGTCATCCAGAATGTGTCATACCAAGAGGAAACCAGACTGATTTGCTGTTTCATGCAGTCTTGCAGGTGCCAAACAATTTGCAGTTCTCCGTCTAACTGGTAACGCATTATTGGGGGTAAAGGGGTGTAGGTTTGTGCCGCTTTTTGTTTGCCAAGTGCTCTAGAAACTGTGAATGGAGGTATTTAGACAGCTGAATGAGTCATTTTGCACATTTGTTGGATTCTGTCATGTCTTGATAGAGCATGAGGTAGGGGGTGAGATGTGTCACATACACGGCATGTGGTAACACTTTACGGTACTGGCTCTGTCGCGGTAGCTGTATATATGGATCTCTGGGGGGGAAAAAAGCAACAAGTTAAAGGTGTTCATTGCGGGAAAAAACTTCAGTTATTTGCATCATCGAAAACTTGGGGAGACATAAGTGTTTGTGATGCTGTTTGAGACATAACACACTTTTATATTTAGGTGTTTAAGCTGTTGGGAGTCATGGCCTGTGAAGAATAGTTAGAAACTGCCTTTAACTTTTATTACACTAATAATTTAAACTTAATTCACTGAGCATGTATTGTCATCTCAAAATTATATTACATTTGAAGACAGCACAGCCAAACTATTGTTCTAACAGTTTATTCTCATCCTCCCTCTTTTCTGTGCATGTGTTTTCTGCTGAGCAGGCCTCAGACTTATCTTCACTTTAGCCTTGGAGCTTCTCTCCAGCAGTAACCTGTGGGCGTGATTTTCACACGAGGTCCATCGGACGATCTTCTGAATATGCAAATGCAGGGTTTTTATACAAACCCCATCCCTGAGCTCGTTGGTTCAGACTTTGAATGCACCATGTTCATCTGTCTGTCCCCTTCGTGTTTGTACGAAGTAAAACCTCCAGAAAAGCTAAGTTTTGTCTCTGAGTCATTATTCATTATTTCTGTGTGTAAGAAACTGACGGGGTTACGAACTAATACAATACAGTCCTTTCTAGATTTGATTTTATTTGAAATGGTTTATTTCAAGCAATCAAATAGAAGTAATACACAAAAGCAATATAATCATCAGTTATACATTCATACAATAACTAATCAAACTTAGGATAATTAGACATAATTAATAAATATTGCTTGAAAGGGAGTGGAAGGAAGCGAACTTATAGAATCCCACCCCGTTATACTATAACCATTTTATTACATGATTTATCAATATCCGGTTCCTAGGTTTTATCAGACAGAATTAAGAATCATAAGGTATCAATAAAGCATGTGCCAAAGATGAATTACTTAAGTACTACGTCAAAAATAACTATTTTAGAAATCAACATGGCAAATGCAGCATCTGAAATATATGCAAATTATGTTACTTTTAAAAGTCATTCATATGCTTTAAAACATAATACTATATCAGTAAAATAGACACAACAATGTTTCAGGAATTTTCATAGCAAAATTTCATCAAGTATCAAAAGTTAAAGACATGTGCAAAGTTATGCTACATTAGGAAAGATTTTTGAATCATTTTATCAATTTTAGGAGCTAGTGAAGTAATATCATCAAAAGTCAATCAATTTAACAATTTTCAATAAGTGATTAATCATTTGTTTTACTTTTTTAAATATTCTTTTTTTTTTTTTTTTTTTTTATAATAAGGTAATGCTGTAAGGGAAAATAAAAAGGGTCCATAATCTGTCGATTGTCCAAGGTTGGTATTTCTTCTTTTACTGATAACAGCTGCTCTCCTGGGTTCAAAACAGTTTATAGTTCTCTTCCATGTTATGTCTGCAGACATTAGATTCAGGTCCATATCCTTCTTCAGCTGATATCAGCTGCGGTGAAAGTTGAGGTCAAGTTGTCTGCAGGTCAGAACTCTCTGCTGTTATTCAGGTGACGTCAGACGATGGAGAAAGTGAGGAATCCAGGTGTCATATTTCTTGAAATTATTTGGCTCTTTGATTTATTACTCCACGTTGTTTCAGACAACTGTAATCAAGCACTTCTCAAAGTCCTTCATGGTGTGCACGACCATAACCTTGGCTCGGTCCGGTGGACCGAGTGGTTTGACGTAGATCCTGCAGCCTTTAATCCAAGTGTTCTCAATCTGTTTACGCTTCCTGAGAAGCCGTGCATGTTTTGAGATTTCAGCATTCCTTCTGGTCAGATGGTCGTTCAGATAAACAGCAGAACCTCTGAGATTTTTGCGTTGATTCATCAGAGCTAGCCAATCCAGTTTCTTCACATGGCCGATCCAGCTCGCCCACTAATTTTCCCAGACTAAACAGCCCTCGTCTCCTTTAGCAAGAAACCTAACTTCACTTTGCCGCCAAGTTTGTATCCCTTGTGGTTTCCTTGGCACTTTAACATTGGGAGTTGGGTCATCTAGACCCACTAGACAGTGCTCTGAACTTTTTTTCTTCATTGATTTGTGAACCTCTCTGGTGTCCATGGATTACA